>CM031081.1:9837129-9882080 GCA_018257905.1 Gillenia trifoliata | reverse complement strand
TTTCCACATGCAGCACCATTGTTCCATATGGCATCGCCTGCAGCAGCTATCCAAATGCCTTGTGGTGTATTCCCGTAGCATGCTGATGCTGTAGAAACAAAAAAGATCTCCACCTTTGATCAGTTTTTCTTAAAAGAGTCAAAATTTTGTTAACTAAAAATAGTTTATGAAAAGAACATTTCGTTAATTATATTTAGTTATAACTAACAAAATCGGTGAAAAAAAATAAATTGCCAGGCCATAATTTATACAATTTTATTTTCATCATCAAACGCGAAATATAGTGCTTTAAAGAAACAATAAAAGAAGAAAGCAAACTCACGAATATAGCTTGAGTAGAAAGTAGCAATTCCTGGTGTGGCTACTGATGCCCAGATAAGGCTTCCAACAATGCATAGCATAATTAGAATGTTCTTCGCCATTTATTCTTCTTTCTTCCGCTGTCAGATCCTATTCTTTTCAAAAGAGTTCAGATTTATAATAAGTTGGTAAGGTCACGTTTCTTTATATAGTATACTGTAAATCAATACAATACCTGAATGCTAATGTATATGGTATAATTTTGATGCATTTCTTCAATTGGACAATGTATTTGTACCCGAATTTTTATTGTAGGAGCTGTATATAGACCACAACTTTTGGAAGGACACAATTTTAAGTTATTCAAATTAATTTTGATTTTGATTTGAATAACTTCAAATTGAGATTAATCATTTAACCCTATATCTATATCAGCATACATATTTCATATCACAATTTATTTATTTATTAAAATCCTTTATATTGGTTTTCTTCCATTTCAAGTTTTGTAGGTTTCCATTTGTGATCATTTTCAAACCTTTGAATGAGGATCATGTTGATATTTGATTTTTTTTTTGTTTACATACATATTTTCCTAAATAATTCCCTAATTTTTTCACATGTTTTCTTATTTATGTGAGATAGGCAAGTATAATTCAATGGCCAATAAAAAAATTTTCATAAAGCACTCCAAATATTTCATAAAGTAGTTTCTCTCATAATTTTACATAGGAGTACAAGATGAGTTTTTAAGAGTGTTAATAATAATTCTCAGTCAAAAAATTATATATCAAATATGGCGTAATTTCATAAACAATAGAAAAAAAAAGAGTTTTACTATTAGTAGTCCCAACTCGAGTATAAAATTGAATCAATAAAAAAAAAAAGAAGTATAAATTGATTCGACATAAATCACTTGAAAAAAAATAGAAAAAAGAAATAAAATTGGAGCTACTTAAAAAATAGAAAAAGATAGGCCTGAGCCCAACTGAGTTTGTCGTGCCACATTTAATTGTTTCCATTTATGATTAACGAATTTTTATGGTCTGATTATTATAATTGGAACTGTTTATTTTCTTTATTATCATTTAAAGATTATATATGCAAAAAATGATTCAATTTGGAGATCTTTTAGTTATTCATACGTATTAAACCAATTAATAATTTTAGTAACAAGTAGCATTCTCATATTGAACCGTCTATTTGTTTTACCCATATTAATGACTAAAATATCTCAAAGTTAAATAATCTTTTACATATTTAATCTTTAAATGATGAGAATAAAAATGAATAGTTTTAATTATAATATTCAGACGTTAAATATTCGTTAATTATAAGCCATACAATGGAGGACACCAACATTATCCCATTTAATATTCGCAGTAAAAAAAAATAAAAACACAAAAAAATCAAACTTGATGCTCGTTTGAAAGTTGAAAGGTAAAGGGGAGTGCAGAGTGAGGGAAGAGCAGAGCAGCCAGACTCCAGTTGCTTGAACTCAGACTTTGACATTGAAATGGGGTTAGGTCACAGAATCTCTGTCGGACCACCAAGTAATATGTTGGGAGTCGTCCAGCCAGCCACGATCATCCTCGTAGTCTCCGATGCGGTACTTCCCCCACTCTCTCTTTCTCTCTCTTAGGGTTTTGTTTTTGTATTTATATTTTGAATATTGAGCAGGAATATGCTTTTGTCAGAAATATCATCTGTTTGATATTTTTGCCCCATTTGATAATTTGTTCTTTATAGTTAGGGTTTGCTATTTTCCCTAATTTTTATGCCAGATTATTTGATGTGGGGGTATTAGATGTTTTTACTTTAGTTGAGCATATGAATTATGCTGAAAATTTCCCGTGTTTATGTGATGCTTTGTCTGGTGAATTTAAAGAATTATTTACAGTACAATCTGAATTTATTTATTTATTTTTCTGAATGTTAGAGACTTCAAGAGCAATGCCTTGTTCTTTTTCTCACTATTTGTTTTCAAACTTTTGACAAATAGATGTTTTAGTGCACTTTGCATACAATTCACTGCCAATGCTGGAAATGTTTTGACTGTGGTTTGTAGCGCAAGGAAAAAGTATACTTCAGGATGAAGAGAAGCACTTCACTCAAGAAGCTTATGAATGCTTACTGTGCTCAAAAGTCCGTGGATTTCCAGAATGTTACATTCCTGTATGATGGTCGTCGCCTTAGATCCGACAGGACTCCAGACGAGGCATGTGTAAACATGTATAATGTGTCTTCCTACTATTTGTGCGAATGCAGTTCCTACCATTTAATTTTCATATTCTGACTGAATATATATGTTTTTTTTTTTGTTGCTGCAGCTGGAAATGGAAGATGGGGATTATATTGATGCATTTCTTAGCTCTAGTGGCAAGTGTACACTGTGTTGTGGTGACCGTAAGCGTAAGGGTAAGCATTAGCTCGGGTGGTATGGGTGAAGTGATGGTTAGATAATTGTTCAGGTAGGTACACATTTCTTTTTGGTTTGTAGTGTCTGTTTCATTTCGCTTCATTCTGGAATTTGGGCAAGTTAGGGCTTCGAAAACGAATGAAACAAGTAGCAGTGGTAGCACACACACACACACACATATATATGAATATGTATGTACCAAGGTATGAAATATCGCGTGACATCGCGCAATATAGCGCGTTATGTCGCGTAACGGAAGCAATTTTGCGACATAACACAAAATTTTCGCGGAAGTCTTAAAAAATGTACGCGATATCGTACGCGATTTACGTTATATCGCACGATATTTGTAACTTAAAAAAAAAAAAAACCAAAACTACCCCGTTTTGGGAAAACCCTAGTTTTTCTCTACCCCTTTTTCTTGTTTTCCAGCAAGGGCAGTGGAAAAGAACCACAATCTTCGGTCTTTGATTATTTGATAAGTTGCACACTCTTTCTGTTCTTGAGAAATTAAACATGTGCCCTAGTCTAGAGTTAATTTAGCCTCCGTGAATTATTATTGTGCCATTTTGTTTATATTCAATTTGATACTTTGATTAGATATGAATATGATATAATGTGATATATTGTGAATCTGTGATATATGATTGCTCAAATAGCTTACGCGAAATTATTATAAAATTATATGTGTTTTGGTGCTAGTATATAATATATATATATATATATATATTTATTCATTACTATGTTACGCTATGCAAGTATCAAATAATTTACGCGAAACCGCTACATAACGTGACATTGCATAGCGAAACCTCCCCCGCGACGCCTTACGCGACCCGATTTCAAACCTTGGTATGTACACCTTGTTACATCCCGTTCCGGAAATAATATTATTTTATTCCCGGATGTGCAAAATGACGATTTTGCCCTTGGTTGACCTTTCGGTTGACTTTTGCGTCGTAACTCGTACGACGCCTTCACTTGTATTTTCTTGACGTGCTCGTCGATACGAACGCGTAGACGCGAGCCGTACGTCGTTCGGACCCCGAACGAATATTTTACGGACGTTGATTTTTCGACGTTTCTGTATTTTTAACTTTGGGCTGTGGTGAGTTATGGGCTGGGGCCCATTAGTCTGCAGGCCGTATGGCCAATCACAAATCAATCCCACGTTTTTGGGGATGTTGTCTGGGATTTGTCCCATTCAATGAACTTAGTCACCTTCTCTCATTTCTTCTCTGCTGCAAAGAAACAAAAAAATAAAAGCTCTATTCTTCTCCCTCTCCCCGAGCACTCTTCTCTGCAGCAAACAATCACACACACAGAAAATGTTCATGGCACCCCGTGCCTTTTCTTGCTCCTTTTTCTTCTCAACAAACCGAGCCACTATCTTGGTCTTTGGGAGTCTGCAACCTCCATTTTCTTTCTCTTCTCGGCTGCACAAAAGAACTCAGCAAACACCATCTTTCTTCTGTGCAGGCCGAGCCACTTCCCTCTAATTTTTCTTCTTCTTCCTTGCTGCACCAAAGGAGAATAATCAACCTCACTCTCTCTTTTCTTCTCGGCAAAACCGAGACACACCCAGGCCATTTCCCTTGGCCATTGTTTCCTGCAAACTTCAACAAAATGAAGCCGTGGCTCTCAGCCACTTTCCCTCACTTCTACTCTGCCCAAACCAAAACTCTTCAAACAACAACAAAAACCCAGGAACTGGAACCTTGCTGAAAAACCAGGAAGCTTCAAATTACCCAGAAACTTGAATTTACTCAAGGCACCCCGTGCCTTTGTCTTCTCTCCCCGTGGATTCTTCAGGCCATTTTCATGGCAAAACTCACACTGGAGCTCGATTTGAAACCTTTGTGCACTGGATGAAGTTACTGCCAATTTTCGAACCCCAGCAAGAACTGGAGGAAGATGATGCTGATTTTGGTGCTGTATGTTGTTGGGTTGTACAGTTTTGGGCGTAGTTGGGTGCAGGATGAAATGGATTGGTTTGCACAGTCAGGGAAGGAGCTGGTACAGTGGGTGTGTGTGTGCTGATTATTGTTGAAGCTCGGTGAAGGAGTGGGTGCATGGGTGTTTGCTGTTTGTTGGTGGACGGGAGGAAAGTGTTGCAGGTAATTTGGGTTGCTGGTTTGGGTAAAGGGTGGATTTGGACTGATTTGTTTGGTTTGGACTGCTGGTGTAGGGGCTGTTTTGGGCCCAAGGTGTACTAAACAATTTGAACAAATGTGATTTTGGGCTGGTGCATAGAGAGTTTTGGGCTAATTGCTTGTGGCCCAATTCAGTTGGAATTTGGGTGCTTCAATTTACGGATTTCTTCGTTGGATTTAATTCGGAAACCTTGGGCTTTGGCGACCGTGGCGTCAGGACGACGTATATTTAGGCTTCCAGGCAAATCTTTGTGAGTGGGCCCTTTCCCTATACTATTTAAATGTGTTATTTTGGGAAATTATGTTGGTTAATTGCCTACACTATTACTTGGTTTAAATTGGTATTTATCTCGTATTTCATAGTATTTACTTGATTTAATAAATCGACTTAGTATACCTTGGTATAGTGTTTTATCACTCGACCACTAGCTTGACTCGACGTATTTTGTTAGGCCTCGTAAATTAGTTTACTTTGCCTATACCTTGTGCTTAGTGGTATTTACTCGGTTTACTAGTTTCGGCTCAGTATTTCGGTAGGCCATGGAAATTAGTGGGCTTGGGCCTACATTTCCATTTGGGAATTATACCATTAAATTGGTGATTTCCGTATTATTTTGTACGCGTATTGCCAGTATCGAACCGGCCCTATTTTAGGGATTTTAGGGAATTAATTATTTTAATTCCCTACTTGTGCCTATTTGTGATTATGGGTTTTATACCTATATGACGGCCTTGAGCCGTATTTGGGTGAACCTTGGAAATGGTAATTTTCTATCGTATTTTGGGTTCACCTAGTTTGCCATTAAGTTGGTATTTCTATACCTTGGTACCCATGTGGCGTATTCTTGGTATCTCACGTATTATAGTTATACGCTTGGTATTTCGGGTACGGCCCCGAGAATATCATATATATTGATTAGTTTGAGGGCATCCCTTATAGGGAAATTACCCCACCTTGTTTTATGTAGAGTATTCCGTAGTATGTTTTCATACGCTCAACTAGGTTGCTTACACGGTGTTTGGTGTACCGTCCGGGGCCAGGACCAGCTTCACGTGATTGTTCACACGCACCTATACGCTCGCTATGGACCCATAGCAGGTGCCAGCCTGTTCTAGGTCGCCTGGGCGACTCGAACTCGTTGTGATGCGCATATGCGCCAGCTTCATGTGATTGTGTACACGAGTGTACTGTTACTTATACACCCAGCCTGTTCATGACAGAATATATCTGTATGAACTTGTGTGTTTGCTATACCTAAACGAGCGGTTTAACTTATAGTTTAACATTGTGATTGTACCACTGGTCTTCACTGATGCCACGGAGGCATTTATTTGATTTACGGGTTTCCCATATATCCTTATTTTACGAACTTTTCGATAAAGTATTGTGTGCTGAACGGTGGCTTTCCGCCCGTTTCGGACGGTAAGTATATTTCCGTACTTACCTTGATTTTCTACCTATTATTAGTACGTTTTCTGAAATGGTTTTTCAACCAATTACTTGATTTTGACGGCGAGGGGTTACTACTTTCAGAAAGGAAATGTTTTTACAAAACAACTACTATTGGCCCACTCACCCTTCTGTTTTTGCGCCCCTCCAGGTTTAGTGGCTGGAGCTGTCTACGTTCGAGGCGGTGGTATGACGAAGGTTTAAATTTCTTGGTATTGTAATACTTCGTATTCTGTACCATGTACAACTGTATTTGTGTAAATTCTTCCGCTCGTACATTTATGTACACATTGATCTTAATTTATTCATTAATTCTTATTTCTTTCAATTTGGCTTTCGTCACCCTACGTGGTGTCGGCCAGCACATCCGACTTTTGGGTGTCCACGTATACATCCGGGTCGGGATGTGTCACACCTTGTATTTTGTCGTGGATTTTATGCCAAAGGCCAAGCAGTATTGTAGATTTGCTCACAACCAAATATCTTTAACTCGTATCATTTTAATTAGTGAATCTTTAACATGAGGCTGGTTGTCAGATAAGTAGTTTATGTTCATGAAAGACATAGTCGAGACGGGTGGTTTTGTTAGTCATGACCCGTGTCGACGTGCATAGCATAACATGTGCTTGGCTTGGGATTTCTACATTGACAATTTTGCAACTTTGCTCCCTTATACATTCTTCTCTTGAGTGCAAAAAATTTATATAAATTATTCGGCTTGGAGTGCATTTGAGTGAAAGACGAATGCCAAAATTGTTTTGGGGGTCGTAAGTCATTTCCTTACACATTTTGCAGCATTTCTGCCTTCATAAGTTAGTTGCTCGTATTTAAAAGGCTAATCATTGGGCTACAATCTCGTCAATAAGCGATCTTATTACATGAGTTACAAGCTCATTTCTCAAGTTGGATTAGATTATATAAAGGATAGTACTTGCATCTTTTTGTGGGGTGAATTCACATATTCTACCCTTTGAAAATAACATATTTTCAACGTATAAATTTTATAATTAAAATTATTCAATTTCTTAATCTTTATTTGAAGATCATTCTTACAAAAATTTATTCCGAATCTGAGATGTTTAGCCATCCCAATATTTTTTGCTCGAACGTCCCATAATCAATCGAACACCAATTGGTTTTCCATTTAGGCTATTTCAGTTGAAATTGGTTTCTGTTTTGGTCTCTGTGTTGCCGTTTTGCTAAAAATAAAAAATAAATGCAAAACGATGTCGGTTTGGCATCACGTAGAAAGTAGTCTCTTCAATTTCTCTGCTCAAACTCTCTCGAGCGTCTCTGTCAGTTCTCATCGCCGGAATCCATGGCGTCATCTAATCAAAGAGTTACTCGATCTCTTGCTGCCGTTTCAACCGCACGCGCTTCCTCTGTGGCTGCTACTTCCAAGTCCGCTGCTGCTCCACCGAAGACGAAATCCAAATCCACGCCATCAATTCCACCACCGTCTACAGATTCTCCGCCTTCGCCTGAAGCACCACAACGGCCGTCCTCTCTACATATTTCCGACGATCTTATCCCGGCACTAGAAACGGCGACTTGTTAAACCTACTGCTGCTTCTTCCAACGCTGTTAAGAGGTCCAAAAAATCTCAGGTTCCTCTCCAACCATCAAAGAGCCGACCACCAGCACGTTCTCTTGCACAGGATAACCTTTCACTTCGCGAAAGGTTCGATTCTGATTCGGCATATAACCGGTATGTGTATGTCACTTGCCATCGTCCTTTTCTGCTCGAAGAAGTGTTTGATTTCAATTCCTTAGGCCAGAAGTTCACTGATTTGATTGACTGATTGGGTTGGAAAAAATTACTGTTTGATTTACTGGTTCCGAATTTATATATTGTTTGGGAGTTTTATGCAAATTGCCCGGATGATTTTGTCTGTTGATACACGAAATGACCCATCTTATGGAGTTGTGGTAGTTCGTGGTAAGAATGTTACACTTACTCCCGAGACAATTTGTGCATTTTTCAATCTGCCCGGACCTAGTCCGCATGATTTTATCGAGTTTCAAACGCTGCTTTCGCATGCGAAGGATGATGTTTTTGGTACGGCTACTAAGCTCTATGAAACTCCACCCTCTCCACTTGTTAAGTACCTTCAGAATGGTAGGATGACGAAATGGCATCGGCTGTTGTATATGGTTGTTTGCAACTTTCTTCGTCCGACTAGTCAGCATAGTAAAGTGACTCCCGAAGCTGCATCTCTTGTTCTTGCTCTTTCACAGTCGTCTTTTGTTCTGCACCCTGAGGTGTTCATTGCTGCTAGTATAGCTGATGCTGCCGTGAAATATGCAAACTCCTCTGGTCAAAGTCTGCTGTTTCCTAGTATTATCACGGCCCTTGCACTTCGTGCTGGTGTTCCTCTTTACGATGCTGATCAAATTGGTGATGAACCACACCCGCTCACTGAACACTCTTGTTCGTAGTGATGGTCAAAGTAAAGATCCATTTGAGCTGGAAACGTTCATCGATGTTTTTACCAAACAAATTGCTTCTCTTGGCACTACTTTGGGTCAGCACTTTGCAGACGTGAAGGCACGTCTTGGTGCACTTGAGACTGATGTTGCTGCGATTCGAGCTCACATGTCAAGTGATAGGCTAAGTCACAGAGTCTCAGTCGGACCACAGAGAAATATGTTGGGAGTCGTTCAACCCTCCATGATCAACCTCATAGTCTCTGACGGGGTACCTACTTCTCTCTCTCCCCAATAGGATGTTGTTTTAGTTCCAAAAATGAAACCAAAATATGATTTTTCTCTATTTTTTGTATATATTTTATATTTTGAATATTTAGAGGAAAATGTGTTGTATATAGTCTGTTTGATATTTTTCCTCCATTGATATTTTTTTTCTGTATATTATAGTTAGGGTTTGCTGTTTGCTGTTTTGCCTAATTTTTATACTTGATAAGTTGATGTGGGGGTATTGGATGTTTTTTTACTTCAGTTGAGCATATGAATTTTTCCAAAATTTTTCACTTAATTTACCCTTTGCTTTTGTGATGCTTTGTCTTCAATTTATTTTCTGAATGTTGGAGACTTTGAAGGGCAATGCCTCGTTTTTTTGTTTTCCTCTCTATTTCTTGTCAAATTTTTGGGAGTTTGTGACAAAAAGATGTTTTAGTGCACTCTGTATACAATTCGCTGCCAATGCTGAAAATCTTTTGATTGTGTTTTGTAGCGCAAGGAAAAAGTATACTTCAGGATGAAGAGACGCACTTCGCTCAAGAAGCTTATGATTGCTTACTGTGGTCAAAAGTCCATGGATGTCCTGAAGGTTATGTTCGTATATAATGGTCGTCGCCTTAAATCCAACCATACTCCAGATGAGGTCCGCTGCCCCCCCTCTCCAAGTGTATATAATTGTCTATATGATATATATGTATACATGTGTGATGTATCTGCCTTCTTATTTGTGCAAATGCAGTTTTTACCATCTAATTTTCATCTTCTGACTGAATTATAGTTGTATTATTTTTCGTGCAGCTGGAAATGGAAGATTGGGAAGAAATTGATGCCTTTCCGCAGATGTATGGCTAGTGTAAATGTGTTGTGGTGGTGGCTGTAAAGGTAAAGGGTTAGCGTAAGCATTAGCTCGGGTGGTATGGGTGAAGTGATGGTCGATAATTGTTCAGGTAGGAAAATGTTTCTTTTCGGCTCGTTGCATCTGTTTCATTTCGCTCGTAGCACTGGTAGCACCTGCTCTCTTATATATATGAATATGCATGTACGCCTTGTGTTTTGTCTCAATGGCAACAAAAGACCAAGTAGTATTGTAGACTTGCTCTCACAACCAAAGATCTAATCTCATATCATTTTAGTTTAGTGAATCATTACCATGAGGCTGGTTGGCAGATAATTAGTTTATGTTCACCAAAGACGTAGTAGACTGGTGGTTTTGGTGACTCATGTTGCTCGTATTTACATTGGGCAGTTTTGACATTCCTTTTTTTTTCTTTTTGGCGGTGTTGTTCGAATTTATAAATTATTTGGTTTGGGGTGCATTTGATTGAAAGACGAGTATCAAAATCGTTACACTTTTACATGTACGACAGATGATTTGCTTCTCTTAGTCTAACTTTGTGTTTTGAGAGAAGGTGATGAAAAAATTGACGTTTTTTTTATGATTAACCATGTCATACAATCCTTGGAACGTATGCACAACCTTGTCGATAAACAATCTTACTTCTCGAGTTACAAGCTCATTTCTCACATTGGATTGGATTACATAAACGTTATTGGATAACTTTAGTTTGTGAAATTACCATTCCAAATATAAGAGTGCAAATTACATAGCATGGGTACACCACTATCGTAGTGCCCCGTACTAACAATACAGCCTCGTTTGGTACGTTGAACTGTACTGACTATTTTAGTTTGACTGACTAATCTATACATCGGATAGTACTGACTAATATAGTCAGGCGTTTGATGCAGTATCGAACTAAAGACCAACTATTTAATATTGTGTTTGATACTGTACCGGAACTTCGTATTGTTTTTATTTTTAAGAAAAAAATTGATGATAAAATAAAAATAAAAATAGAAAAAACATCTCATATTCTCTCATTCAACCACCCTCTGCAACAGCCGTTGCACCACCTCCTGGAGCTGCAGCAGCACTTCCACCTCCAATGAAGGCACTGCCACCACCAATGATCACCTGAACGAAATAAGTTTAAACATACAAAGTCAGCACCACAACACAATAACTTAAAAAGAGACTAACATTCTTATAACGTCCACAATTGGTTTTCAATGTTTGCAACAATCGATTACAATTCTGGGAAAGCATATAACAAATTAAAAAATAAAAAAAATAATCAGAGAGATCAAGAAATAATAAACAACAAATCAAATCTCAGATATGAGAAAAATGAGAAACATTTTCAATACACAAATCAAGCAAGAAAAAAATAAATTTGCAAGAAAATTTGAGAGAGGGAAAGTACGATAGAGAGGCAGGGAGGAAGAGAGAGAGAGCGCGCGACTGGGAGAGAGACAGACAGAGAGAAGAAGAACGATCAATACCTGGATTTCAGATGATGGATGAGACAATGACCATACAATGGATGAGAGAGGGATTCGCGAGTGTGAGGGAGGGATTCATGAGCGTGTTTAGCGTGTTTCTCCCCGACTAAAATTATACATAGACTTTGGGTCGGATTAATAAGCTAGCGTGAGGCGTACTAAAGTGGTGGGCCTGGATAAAATGATCCCTGCACTAAAATTATACATAGAGCACCAAACATCGGATCCGTATTAATTTAGTACTATCCAGTGTGTATACGGGATGACAAACGTGGAACATGTAGATAAAACTTATATTTCTTTATATCATTGTCACGATACATCAAAATAACAAACCAATAGGCACGGCTGCACCGAGCGCACACATCACCTTTAAAATCATTTCCCATCTCTCTCTCTCGCTATCATTTCCCACATTATCAAGTTCTCCATATATTAGTTAGGGTTTTCTAATTTTCCTACCTTTTAGAATTTATATGGAGCTAGCTTCGAATTTTATTCATGTTTTTCAAAATTTTCACTGATTTTATTTTCTTAATATTAGAGATAAGGAACTGTATTTGATGATGGTATTCCATGTGTATAATCTTCTCTTTTCTATTTGGAAGTGCAAAAAGTATAATGGCTCTAAATTTGCCAGAAAATTGGCCAATATGATTTTTTTTTTTCAAATCCAAATTGCAGAAATGATAAGTTTTGAGTATGTGGTCCATATATATCTGATTGCTACGACGTCGATATTTGATCGCTAAGTTTGCTGAATGGTGGCAGTGTGATGTTGTAGTGCACTTTTTGGTTTGCTGCTGTTGGAAATGGAAGATAGAGATTTCCAATCTTTAATCCCTCGTAAACAAGGCTCAGATATCATGTTAATTTGGGATTAATGGTTAATAATATGGATAGCAAATTAACACAAATTTATATGTGGCCTTTGCCCCATATTCTACTAGTTGATTAAAGGGTTAACAAAAAAACGTTTCACTTAAAGCCAAACTCCGCCCTTTGTTTTGTTGCAAGAGTTGATGAGTCCATTCTTATAAAGTGGAGGGCGTCCATTGAAAGAAATTCTATAGTGGACATTGTAGTGCGATCTTTGGGACTGGTTTTGAAAAAGGTTAAAAAGAGCTTTTAACTATGTTTGCAACTTTGCAAGTAAAAGTTAAGGAATATTTTTGCTTACCAGCCTTATATGGTGTCAATCGTTCGATAAGTTTAACTTTGAGATTTGTGTAGTACACTATTATTCATAGATTATCTTTATAAAAAATTAAGTGCAAATAGTAAGAATGATCAGTTTTTGACATTTGATTGCAGAAATAGACAGTTTTAATAACAACGACATATTGATCATATATCGATGACTCAACGATGACATAACAACTACGCAACGATGATATAATGAAGACATAATAAACACTGATCATTTTTGCAACTAAATGTTAAAAACTAATTCTTGCTAATTGCCCAAAAATTAAACAAATTCAAAATCATCAAAACATACAATTGTAGTGATATGAAACAGACAAATACAGTGCTTCAATAAACACTAAAATGATTACCATTTAATCTAACGGTCTCCAATTGCGCTGATTTTTGTAGATATGATTTATAAAGAAAAACCTAAAAGATAAACGATTACATCGTTGAAATACAATGTGGAGTGAACCATACAAGGGTGTTTCTCAAATAACTTTATTCGACAACTCAAGCTCATATGGAAAACTTCTCCGGGAAGCAATAATTAATTTTGAATTGTACAGTTCATTGCATTAACTACAAGAGTCTTCACTTCATTTGAAATTTAAAAGTTGGAAGTTGAGAAAGTACAGAGAGAGGCAAAAGCAGAGAAAAGCAAATCGTTGCAGGCTTGAAATGGGGGCAGGTCGCAGAGTTGCAGTCCGACCACAGAGCAATATGTTGGGAGTCGTCCACCCCATGATCAACATCAAAGTCCACGACCACCTGGTCCTCCCCTTTCTCTCTTTCCTTCTCTTCTGTTTAATATTTGTGCTCCATTGATAATTTTATCTGTATTATACAGATATTTTTTCTGTTGGATATCTGTATATTATAGTTAGGGTTTGCTATTTTGCAATTCACTGCCGATCGATGCTGGAAATTGTTCATTAATTTGATTGCGGTTTGTAGGGCTGGACTAAAATGTTCTTCAGGATCAAGCCAAGCACTCCACTGAAGAGGCTTATGAGTGCTTACTGTCGTGGACACTCCGTGGGGCTTGATGACGTTATGTTCTTGCATGATGGTCGTAGTCTTAGATTCGATATCACTCCAGATGAGGTCCCCCTTTCTACCTTTCTCTACGTACGGTAGCTATTCTTTCTATCCGTGTGAATGTGGTTTGCACCGTCGAATTTCGAATTTTGACTCAACAACATTTTGTTGTAGCTGGGAATGGAAGATGGAGCTGAAATTGATGTATTACCTCGTCCTGGTGGCGGTTGGTGTACGCGTAATGCTCGAGTGGTGTGGGCGGAGGGGAGGGTGGAGATGTGAAGTGATGGGTAGATAATTGTGCAGGTAGCAAAATGTTTCCTTTTGCTTTGTTGTGCCTTCTGGAATTTGAACAAGTTATAAAGGCTTTGAATCCGAACGGAGCAAGTGGGAGCGGTCTCTTCTAGCTCTCTTATATATGTATGTTTTTTGTATGTACCCCTTGTACATATGTCTTTGGTTGTGATATGGATTTTCAATGGGAACAAAAGACCAATTAGTAGAGTAGATTTTCTCACAACCAAATATATTGTTTTGATACAAGTGATAATGGGGGATGAGAGTATCCAATTGGAGACCTCGGTTAGAAAGGTGAGTACTCTTAATCAACCGAGCTACAAGAGCCCTTTGCACCGAAGATATCATTTTAACTAGTGAATCATTAACCCGAGACTGGTTGGCACACATAATTAATGTATGTTCATCAAAGATGTAGGGGAGGGGATGGTTTTTGTTGGTCATGTCGGCATACGAAGTATGTGCTTCGCTTGTGTCTAGGAAGTTCGAAAGGAAAATCCTTGGCTCCTGACACAGATAGATCATTTTCTTTTTATTGACAAATATATAATAGTTCGACACGTATGTAAAAGCTTTTCCTTTTGTTGGTTTACAAGTCGCTATAGTAGATGTGTGAGTTGTGATCTGTAAAGAAGCAAGTAAAGTTGTTTTCTTGGAACACACACAGAGAGGAGTACTTAAGCTTTAATCAGTTAGTAAGTTAACATGATATTAATAGCTCGTTTGGGTCCACTCCACAATGAAATCTAATGATTTGAACTGGTCATTTTAAAACATCATTCAAAGATAATCCTTGCAAAAAATTAGCCAAATCGGTAATTGTTTCATAGTTTAATTATGTTTCTAAAATTTTCATTATTTATAAGAAATATTGCATTCGTCGATTTGTTTGTTTATAGTTACATGACTAAATGTCTCTTGATTTTGTTTTTGTAAGGGTGAAAAGATGATCTTCGAAAAAGCAAACTATTATTGCGTTGTACCACATTATAATTAGGGTAATGTTAGGGAGACTAAATTTGTAAACTAAATGATGTGGCAGTTGATGGTTGATCTTCTTTTTTTAAAGTCATTAAATCATGAAGTGTTATTTTATTGCCACATAATTTGATTTAAAAAATTTGACCTTCTTAGCATTACCCCTATAATTATAATTATTTCCTTTTCTGTCAACCCTTCAACCACGTTTACAAACCATGCCAAGTTATCTTGAAGTCTTGAAAATAATCCTCATTAATTGATAATTGTAGACTTAGGTTACTTTTACTAATGAAATTAGCATAATTTTTTTGAATTGTTTTGATAGTTTATACATGAAAAACGTCATTACAACAATGACATGCTGATGAAGTTAACATCGGGTTAATTATACAAACACCTCATGAGGTTTTTCTTGTTTTCACAAAATTCCCTCAGGTTTAAAAAATTATACTAACACCCCTAGATGTTTTAATTCACTTAAACATAATCCCTTCAAAGACAAATTTACCCTTGTAATTAATTATCTAAAAAAAAAAAAAAAACCTTTTATGACAGAAAAAAATTAATATTACATTAAACATTAAAAAAATAAAAACCATATGCATGTCCTAAACCCTAGTTCATGTACTATCTGCTGTTGTGGCTTGTGTGTGTGATCGTATGAATTTGACATTCTCGAAGCAATCTATTATGTTAGGATTGTTATTCATTCTCTCTCTTCCAATTTCAACCTTTTCAAATCGCCAACCATCCAAAAAACAATAAAAAAAGAAATGAACTGAGATTTCTAGCCTTTTCAATCCAAGCCAAATATAAAAAAAAAACAAATGAAAACAATGAAACTGAGATAATTTGGGATCATCACGGCTTTGCATAGAAGAATGACGGCCTTCTTTTCCTTTTTTATGGTTAACTTAAAATTTTAATTTGGTTTTTTTTTTTCTATTTATTTATAAAACTTGTTTTTTTTTTAATTTAATTTTTAAGTGATTAGCTACAAGGGTAAATTTGTGACACATCCCGATCCTGACACGCCAAGTGTCGAGAAGTGCTGGCCGACATGTTTTAAGTGACGAAAGCCAATTATGCATGTAAAAATGAAAAAGTGAGTAGATTTAGAGTTGGAAGCGGAAGTAAGAGTGCGGTAAAGGGTAAAACCCATTATTATAGGTGCATAACAGTCGGAGCATAGTATATAGTGCATAGTGTAAAAACATTCACATCTTTGTGAGGATGGATAAGTAGAAGTTAACTAAAAGTAGGAGCAAATCCTACATAATCTGTAGGTAATTGTCAGAACCGCCAACCACAGCCAAAGCAAGCCCTCGTGTCTCTGATAAACGTATCTGCCTCTAAGTCCTGGAGGGGCGCAAAACATAAAAAGGTGAGTGGGTCAAAAGCAAAGTTTGATAAAACATTTGTTTTCAATAGCATACTATCCCCTCACTGGAAAACATGTATAGTTTTTGAAAATACGTCATACTCCCCGGTATGATCCTCAAAATACTATAACAATAATATGGGTATTCCCCGAAAATCAAACCGACTACTCATCCATATGTAAACACACAAGCCCAAATAGATAAGCTACGAGGAATAGGCTAGATATCTAAGAAATACGCTGAGTACTACAATGACGCGAGTCTAACGCTAATCGCTGTGCACAAAGTGCGTCACACAAGTTCGAGTTGCCTAGTGCAACCTAGAACAGGCTAGTACCTACAATGGATCCAAAGTTGCGTAGCGGTACTGATAGTGACCACTCCAAACGTCAAGGCTAGTCCTGGGCATAGGACTGAGTACTAATACCCAGGGTGTTATACATCTACTGATGAGCAACAGTATAGAAATATGTATGGCAAATATAATACGAATGTTCTTCCTCTAACAATCATATATGATATGAGTCATGCTAACAGTTAAAAGAAAGCAGTGAAAACCATACATAATAGTATCTTTATAAAAAAAAGACCCACTCACTCATCTTTAAGTAGCTGAGTCGTAGCCCCCCTGTCCTGAGTAGCCCCGGTAGTCCTCTGGATAAGTCTCACCTATATGAGATATTACTATACTAATGATTAAACTCATAAAGGTTACTAATTAAACTAATTAGTTAAACCTATCCCTTGTTTGCTCAACACGGAGGTTCGAAACACTCTGAAAAATACCATACGTACCGCCCCTAGGTAGTACGCGTCGTCACGAGTCGCCTCGCGTTGACGGAATTCAAAAATATGGTCCCACGCGAGGTTCACGCGCTGCAAAGGTGCGGCTCACGTGCTGCAAAGACGCGGCTCACACACTGCAAAGGCGTGGCTCACGCGCCAGTCAACGCGCAGGTCAACTAACGACGTCAGTTGACGGCCTGACGGCGTTAGATCTAACGAAATATTCCAACATCTCCGTTAAATCTAATGGAATATTCTCAACTTGCTGACGTCATCGCTGATGTCACCAGCCTGATTGGACCGGTTACTGACGTCAGCACCTGTCGCCGCTGCAACTGCTCCGGTTGCCGCCGCAACTGCTCAAGTCGCCGCCGTCGCCGGAATTTTGGTCGATTTTTGGAGAAATTTTCAAATCTCCATAACTTCTTCATTTCTTGGCCAAATTTCACGTTCTTTATACCAAAATGAAGCTAGAGAGAAGTAGAATGACGGTGTACCTTTGGTTTGGTCATACAAGCTCGAGAAATGGCCTGTAATTGTCTCGAAAGGCCGCGGCTACGGTAATTTTGTCGAACTACATCAAAACTCAACCAAATCAAGCAAATGACATATGAAAATTTATCTACTCAACGAGAGGAATCCATTGGTGGTAGTTAGAAACCTCACCTCGGTCTAAAATGGCGAGAAAATCGCTGGGAAGGTCCGGTTCTTCCGTGAGCTTTTCCCGTCAAATGGTCTGGAGTTTGGACAAATGGTTTGTACCGTTGAGTCTAGGGCGTCGAGACGAAGATTGTGGTGATTTTAGTTCGCCTTGGTTCGACAGTTTTCGTCAACGTGAATAAACGGTGAGTTTCAGACAGAGAGAGAGAAAAAGAGAAAAGAAAAAGATAAGGAAGAAAGTTCAGGAAAGTGCAGGAAGAAGATAAGGAAAAAGAAAAATATTTTGGGATTTAGGGGTATTGTGCACCCACCAAAACATTAAAATTATACGGTCTCGTGTACAAAATAATCATACACGTGTCCAAATTATCTCCCGGGAATTATTTTATAACAAACTTTTTATGGGATGTTACAATTTGTCCTTGAAGAGGTTATGCGAAAGTAAATTAAAACTTTAGAGGGTGTTAATGTAATTTCTCAGACCTAAGAGGTTTTGTGAAAACACAAAAAACCTTAAGGGTTGTTTGTATAATTAACCCAGTTAACATAAATGAGGATTGTACTTTGCAAGTTTCCTCACTCCATCAGAAATAATAGACCAAACAGCTGATAAAATATGCGATGAAGAAAACTGTCAATCTCTCAAACCGGGAGGTGGATTGACACACTTCGACCCAGATATCCCGAAGGGTACCAAAATCGAGGTATGCTGGCCGACACCCAAGAGG
Source organism: Gillenia trifoliata (assembly GCA_018257905.1). NCBI lineage: Eukaryota > Viridiplantae > Streptophyta > Magnoliopsida > Rosales > Rosaceae > Gillenia > Gillenia trifoliata. The sequence continues at coordinate 9,863,649 of CM031081.1, read as the reverse complement.
GTGACGAAAGCCATGTCATGCAGATGAAGTGGAATTTCTGAATAAAATAAAATCAAAGTATAGAATTATTAAAATCATGCAGCAGAGTACGCAGAAGTACGGGTAAAACCCTTAATATATAGCATGAGATGTTCAGAACATAGATAAAATACAGTAAAGAAAGTACAAATTATTCTCATCCTAAATAGGATGGATAAAACATACTAGTAGAATGAAGAAATCCTACATTTATCTGGTGCGGAAGTCGTAAACACCAGAATGGTCGCGCTTACCACTTGTCTAGCTACTACGTCCTGGAGGGGCGCAAAACATAAGGTGTGAGTGGGCAAAAATAAACATTTCTAAAACCTTTATTTTTCACAACATAAAAACCTCTCTTGAAAATTCTTGTACAATTTTCCAAAATCATACTACGTATAGTACGAAAGTTTTCAAAGATATGGTTAAACACCTTTATCTCAACATAATATAATATTCGTCGTCAAAACAGTATAAAGGCAACAAGGCCAAAGGTATGAGTAAATACCAAAATCTCCTCAACATAAAGCATGCTCATCAACATAGAAATATATAATATGATATGCTCATCGACATATAAATATATAATACGATATGCTCATCGACATATGCAATCACACAAGTCTATGCACAAAGTAGCTACATGGAACATGCTAGGTGTAATGGATATATGCTCAGTACTACGATCACGTGAAGCTGACGATAATCGCGTCACATACGAGTCCTATCTGCCTAGTGCAGACTAGTACAGGCTGGCATCTACAATGGATCCAAAGTGAGCATAACGATGCAGATGTGAACATATACGTGAAGGCTGGTCCTGACCCGGACGAGTACTAGACACCAGTGAATGCATGCATGATGAGTAGATAATATACATATGATCATGCCATTGCAGTTTCATAAGTCTCAACATAATATAATTTCTTTATACTTAACCCATAAATAAAAGCATGGCATGATAGAGAAATCAATTATAAAATCATAGTGAGAAATAATATAAATAATATTAGTTTCTCAAAACAAAGCCCATTCACACCTTCTGTTTTGCGCCCTTCCAGGACGTAGTAGCTGGACAAGTGGTAAGTGCGACCATTCTGGTGTTTACGACTTCCGCACCAGATAAATGTAGGATTTCTTCCTTCCACTAGTGTATTTTATCCATCCTATTTAGAATGGGAATAATTCGTACTTTCTTTACTGTATTTTATCTATGCTATGAACATCTCATGCTAGGTATTAAGGGTTATACCCGTACTTCTGCGTACTCTGCTGCATGATTTTAATAATTCCAGACTTTGGTTTTATTTTATTCAGAAATTCCACTTTATCTGCATGACATGGCTTTCATCACCCTTCGGGGTGTTGGCCAGCATGCCTCGATTTTGGTACCCTTCGGGATATCCGGGTCGGGGTGTGTCAGAATGGTATCAGAGCCACTCTGTAGTTTGGTACGGATGTGCCGGCGAGGACGCCGGGTTCCCCTTAAGTGGAATAGATTGTGATATCCTACATCGACCAACAGAGAGGGGGTGATGTGCCTTATATGTACATGCCCACCTCCATTTAGCACAAGGCCTTTTGGGAGCTCACTAGCTTTGGATTCCATCGAAACTCTGAAGTTAAGCGAGTTTGGGTTAGAGCAATCCTAGGATAGGTGACCCACTGGGAAGTTGCTCGTGAGTTTCCAGAAATAAAACCGTGAGGGCGTGGCCCAAAGCGAACAATATTGTGCTACGGCAGAGCCGGTCCGGGATGTGACATGGATGTTACAAATCAAACCACCCTCCCTCCTTGTACAACCAGGCAACACCAATTAAGCAAATATGTTCAGAAAGCCTGGAAGGCAATTGGGTAATTAAGCCCACTCTTTCTATTTTTCGGTCAAATTATACCCTTCCCGGTTAATTTTTTGCAAGTGGCTTATAACTTAGTTAGTTAAGAGTCTTCACTCTCGCACTTGAGATCTCGTGTTCGAATCCCCTCCCCGTAGTTTAATATAGATATCCTATCGTTTGTCAAAAAAGAAATTAAGGGAAAAATTGTCAAACTGAAAAGCATGAAACCAATTCAAACTCCTCTAGGATTTTCTAGTTCAACAATTTTCAAGCTTATGGATTAGAATTTAAATAACATGTATATTTCTTTTATTCAGTAATGTTCAGGTTATTACAATAATTTGTGGTATAATCTGACCATCAAAAGAAAAAGAAAAAAAGAAGCCATCATCAATCTGTCATCTACTTGATTACAGTTCATGCTATTGAGGATCTTCATGCCCTGCAGATCGGCACAAAGAATAATATTATTGTTAAGGTCAAATTTATAAATTAGATATACATAGAACAAATTTGGTAATGTGTAATAAATGGGTTTACCAGTAATCAATGTTGATAATTCCTGCCAGAGGATTAGCAATTTTGGTGAAAGCCGGTTGAGAGAGGTCAAGTGTGGATGGGCATCCAGGACAGTGATCCACGATCTTCACTCTAACGGTCGAGTTGGTGCATGGATGTGGAACTGGGTTTCGAGGCCCGGTGCATTGACGTTGTAAAATTTCCACATGCAGCACCATTGTTCCATATGGCATCGCCTGCAGCAGCTATCCAAATGCCTTGTGGTGTATTCCCGTAGCATGCTGATGCTGTAGAAACAAAAAAGATCTCCACCTTTGATCAGTTTTTCTTAAAAGAGTCAAAATTTTGTTAACTAAAAATAGTTTATGAAAAGAACATTTCGTTAATTATATTTAGTTATAACTAACAAAATCGGTGAAAAAAAATAAATTGCCAGGCCATAATTTATACAATTTTATTTTCATCATCAAACGCGAAATATAGTGCTTTAAAGAAACAATAAAAGAAGAAAGCAAACTCACGAATATAGCTTGAGTAGAAAGTAGCAATTCCTGGTGTGGCTACTGATGCCCAGATAAGGCTTCCAACAATGCATAGCATAATTAGAATGTTCTTCGCCATTTATTCTTCTTTCTTCCGCTGTCAGATCCTATTCTTTTCAAAAGAGTTCAGATTTATAATAAGTTGGTAAGGTCACGTTTCTTTATATAGTATACTGTAAATCAATACAATACCTGAATGCTAATGTATATGGTATAATTTTGATGCATTTCTTCAATTGGACAATGTATTTGTACCCGAATTTTTATTGTAGGAGCTGTATATAGACCACAACTTTTGGAAGGACACAATTTTAAGTTATTCAAATTAATTTTGATTTTGATTTGAATAACTTCAAATTGAGATTAATCATTTAACCCTATATCTATATCAGCATACATATTTCATATCACAATTTATTTATTTATTAAAATCCTTTATATTGGTTTTCTTCCATTTCAAGTTTTGTAGGTTTCCATTTGTGATCATTTTCAAACCTTTGAATGAGGATCATGTTGATATTTGATTTTTTTTTTGTTTACATACATATTTTCCTAAATAATTCCCTAATTTTTTCACATGTTTTCTTATTTATGTGAGATAGGCAAGTATAATTCAATGGCCAATAAAAAAAATTTCATAAAGCACTCCAAATATTTCATAAAGTAGTTTCTCTCATAATTTTACATAGGAGTACAAGATGAGTTTTTAAGAGTGTTAATAATAATTCTCAGTCAAAAAATTATATATCAAATATGGCGTAATTTCATAAACAATAGAAAAAAAAAGAGTTTTACTATTAGTAGTCCCAACTCGAGTATAAAATTGAATCAATAAAAAAAAAAGAAGTATAAATTGATTCGACATAAATCACTTGAAAAAAAATAGAAAAAAGAAATAAAATTGGAGCTACTTAAAAAATAGAAAAAGATAGGCCTGAGCCCAACTGAGTTTGTCGTGCCACATTTAATTGTTTCCATTTATGATTAACGAATTTTTATGGTCTGATTATTATAATTGGAACTGTTTTTTTCTTTATTATCATTTAAAGATTATATATGCAAAAAATGATTCAATTTGGAGATCTTTTAGTTATTCATACGTATTAAACCAATTAATAATTTTAGTAACAAGTAGCATTCTCATATTGAACCGTCTATTTGTTTTACCCATATTAATGACTAAAATATCTCAAAGTTAAATAATCTTTTACATATTTAATCTTTAAATGATAAGAATAAAAATGAATAGTTTTAATTATAATATTCAGACGTTAAATATTCGTTAATTATAAGCCATACAATGGAGGACACCAACATTATCCCATTTAATATTCGCAGTAAAAAAAAATAAAAACACAAAAAAATCAAACTTGATGCTCGTTTGAAAGTTGAAAGGTAAAGGGGAGTGCAGAGTGAGGGAAGAGCAGAGCAGCCAGACTCCAGTTGCTTGAACTCAGACTTTGACATTGAAATGGGGTTAGGTCACAGAATCTCTGTCGGACCACCAAGTAATATGTTGGGAGTCGTCCAGCCAGCCACGATCATCCTCGTAGTCTCCGATGCGGTACTTCCCCCACTCTCTCTTTCTCTCTCTTAGGGTTTTGTTTTTGTATTTATATTTTGAATATTGAGCAGGAATATGCTTTTGTCAGAAATATCATCTGTTTGATATTTTTGCCCCATTTGATAATTTGTTCTTTATAGTTAGGGTTTGCTATTTTCCCTAATTTTTATGCCAGATTATTTGATGTGGGGGTATTAGATGTTTTTACTTTAGTTGAGCATATGAATTATGCTGAAAATTTCCCGTGTTTATGTGATGCTTTGTCTGGTGAATTTAAAGAATTATTTACAGTACAATCTGAATTTATTTATTTATTTTTCTGAATGTTAGAGACTTCAAGAGCAATGCCTTGTTCTTTTTCTCACTATTTGTTTTCAAACTTTTGACAAATAGATGTTTTAGTGCACTTTGCATACAATTCACTGCCAATGCTGGAAATGTTTTGACTGTGGTTTGTAGCGCAAGGAAAAAGTATACTTCAGGATGAAGAGAAGCACTTCACTCAAGAAGCTTATGAATGCTTACTGTGCTCAAAAGTCCGTGGATTTCCAGAATGTTACATTCCTGTATGATGGTCGTCGCCTTAGATCCGACAGGACTCCAGACGAGGCATGTGTAAACATGTATAATGTGTCTTCCTACTATTTGTGCGAATGCAGTTCCTACCATTTAATTTTCATATTCTGACTGAATATATATGTTTTTTTTTTTGTTGCTGCAGCTGGAAATGGAAGATGGGGATTATATTGATGCATTTCTTAGCTCTAGTGGCAAGTGTACACTGTGTTGTGGTGACCGTAAGCGTAAGGGTAAGCATTAGCTCGGGTGGTATGGGTGAAGTGATGGTTAGATAATTGTTCAGGTAGGTACACATTTCTTTTTGGTTTGTAGTGTCTGTTTCATTTCGCTTCATTCTGGAATTTGGGCAAGTTAGGGCTTCGAAAACGAATGAAACAAGTAGCAGTGGTAGCGCACACACACACACACATATATATGAATATGTATGTACCAAGGTATGAAATATCGCGTGACATCGCGCAATATAGCGCGTTATGTCGCGTAACGGAAGCAATTTTGCGACATAACACAAAATTTTCGCGGAAGTCTTAAAAAATGTACGCGATATCGTACGCGATTTACGTTATATCGCACGATATTTGTAACTTAAAAAAAAAAAAAACCAAAACTGCCCCGTTTTGGGAAAACCCTAGTTTTTCTCTACCCCTTTTTCTTGTTTTCCAGCAAGGGCAGTGGAAAAGAACCACAATCTTCGGTCTTTGATTATTTGATAAGTTGCACACTCTTTCTGTTCTTGAGAAATTAAACATGTGCCCTAGTCTAGAGTTAATTTAGCCTCCGTGAATTATTATTGTGCCATTTTGTTTATATTCAATTTGATACTTTGATTAGATATGAATATGATATAATGTGATATATTGTGAATCTGTGATATATGATTGCTCAAATAGCTTACGCGAAATTATTATAAAATTATATGTGTTTTGGTGCTAGTATATAATATATATATATATATATATATTTATTCATTACTATGTTACGCTATGCAAGTATCAAATAATTTACGCGAAACCGCTACATAACGTGACATTGCATAGCGAAACCTCCCCCGCGACGCCTTACGCGACCCGATTTCAAACCTTGGTATGTACACCTTGTTACATCCCGTTCCGGAAATAATATTATTTTATTCCCGGATGTGCAAAATGACGATTTTGCCCTTGGTTGACCTTTCGGTTGACTTTTGCGTCGTAACTCGTACGACGCCTTCACTTGTATTTTCTTGACGTGCTCGTCGATACGAACGCGTAGACGCGAGCCGTACGTCGTTCGGACCCCGAACGAATATTTTACGGACGTTGATTTTTCGACGTTTCTGTATTTTTAACTTTGGGCTGTGGTGAGTTATGGGCTGGGGCCCATTAGTCTGCAGGCCGTATGGCCAATCACAAATCAATCCCACGTTTTTGGGGATGTTGTCTGGGATTTGTCCCATTCAATGAACTTAGTCACCTTCTCTCATTTCTTCTCTGCTGCAAAGAAACAAAAAAATAAAAGCTCTATTCTTCTCCCTCTCCCCGAGCACTCTTCTCAGCAATCTCTCTCTTTTCTTCTCTGCAGCAAACAATCACACACACAGAAAATGTTCATGGCACCCCGTGCCTTTTCTTGCTCTTTTTTCTTCTCAACAAACCGAGCCACTATCTTGGCCTTTGGGAGTCTGCAACCTCCATTTTCTTTCTCTTCTCGGCTGCACAAAAGAACTCAGCAAACACCATCTTTCTTCTGTGCAGGCCGAGCCACTTCCCTCTAATTTTTCTTCTTCTTCCTTGCTGCACCAAAGGAGAATAATCAACCTCACTCTCTCTTTTCTTCTCGGCAAAACCGAGACACACCCAGGCCATTTCCCTTGGCCATTGTTTCCTGCAAACTTCAACAAAATGAAGCCGTGGCTCTCAGCCACTTTCCCTCACTTCTACTCTGCCCAAACCAAAACTCTTCAAACAACAACAAAAACCCAGGAACTGGAACCTTGCTGAAAAACCAGGAAGCTTCAAATTACCCAGAAACTTGAATTTACTCAAGGCACCCCGTGCCTTTGTCTTCTCTCCCCGTGGATTCTTCAGGCCATTTTCATGGCCAAACTCACACTGGAGCTCGATTTGAAACCTTTGTGCACTGGATGAAGTTACTGCCAATTTTCGAACCCCAGCAAGAACTGGAGGAAGATGATGCTGATTTTGGTGCTGTATGTTGTTGGGTTGTACAGTTTTGGGCGTAGTTGGGTGCAGGATGAAATGGATTGGTTTGCACAGTCAGGGAAGGAGCTGGTACAGTGGGTGTGTGTGTGCTGATTATTGTTGAAGCTCGGTGAAGGAGTGGGTGCATGGGTGTTTGCTGTTTGTTGGTGGACGGGAGGAAAGTGTTGCAGGTAATTTGGGTTGCTGGTTTGGGTAAAGGGTGGATTTGGACTGATTTGTTTGGTTTGGACTGTTGGTGTAGGGGCTGTTTTGGGCCCAAGGTGTACTAAACAATTTGAACAAATGTGATTTTGGGCTGGTGCATAGAGAGTTTTGGGCCAATTGCTTGTGGCCCAATTCAGTTGGAATTTGGGTGCTTCAATTTACGGATTTCTTCGTTGGATTTAATTCGGAAACCTTGGGCTTTGGCGACCGTGGCGTCAGGACGACGTATATTTAGGCTTCCAGGCAATCTTTGTGAGTGGGCCCTTTCCCTATACTATTTAAATGTGTTATTTTGGGAAATTATGTTGGTTAATTGCCTACACTATTACTTGGTTTAAATTGGTATTTATCTCGTATTTCATAGTATTTACTTGATTTAATAAATCGACTTAGTATACCTTGGTATAGTGTTTTATCACTCGACCACTAGCTTGACTCGACGTATTTCGTTAGGCCTCGTAAATTAGTTTACTTTGCCTATACCTTGTGCTTAGTGGTATTTACTCGGTTTACTAGTTTCGGCTCAGTATTTCGGTAGGCCATGGAAATTAGTGGGCTTGGGCCTACATTTCCATTTGGGAATTATACCATTAAATTGGTGATTTCCGTATTATTTTGTACGCGTATTGCCAGTATCGAACCGGCCCTATTTTAGGGATTTTAGGGAATTAATTATTTTAATTCCCTACTTGTGCCTATTTGTGATTATGGGTTTTATACCTATATGACGGCCTTGAGCCGTATTTGGGTGAACCTTGGAAATGATAATTTTCTATCGTATTTTGGGTTCACCTAGTTTGCCATTAAGTTGGTATTTCTATACCTTGGTACCCATGTGGCGTATTCTTGGTATCTCACGTATTATAGTTATACGCTTGGTATTTCGGGTACGGCCCCGAGAATATCATATATATTGATTAGTTTGAGGGCATCCCTTATAGGGAAATTACCCCACCTTGTTTTATGTAGAGTATTCCGTAGTATGTTTTCATACGCTCAACTAGGTTGCTTACACGGTGTTTGGTGTACCGTCCGGGGCCAGGACCAGCTTCACGTGATTGTTCACACGCACCTATACGCTCGCTATGGACCCATAGCAGGTGCCAGCCTGTTCTAGGTCGCCTGGGCGACTCGAACTCGTTGTGATGCGCATATGCGCCAGCTTCATGTGATTGTGTACACGAGTGTACTGTTACTTATACACCCAGCCTGTTCATGACAGAATATATCTGTATGAACTTGTGTGTTTGCTATACCTAAACGAGCGGTTTAACTTATAGTTTAACATTGTGATTGTACCACTGGTCTTCACTGATGCCACGGAGGCATTTATTTGATTTACGGGTTTCCCATATATCCTTATTTTACGAACTTTTCGATAAAGTATTGTGTGCTGAACGGTGGCTTTCCGCCCGTTTCGGACGGTAAGTATATTTCCGTACTTACCTTGATTTTCTACCTATTATTAGTACGTTTTCTGAAATGGTTTTTCAACCAATTACTTGATTTTGACGGCGAGGGGTTACTACTTTCAGAAAGGAAATGTTTTTACAAAACAACTACTATTGGCCCACTCACCCTTCTGTTTTTGCGCCCCTCCAGGTTTAGTGGCTGGAGCTGTCTACGTTCGAGGCGGTGGTATGACGAAGGTTTAAATTTCTTGGTATTGTAATACTTCGTATTCTGTACCATGTACAACTGTATTTGTGTAAATTCTTCCGCTCGTACATTTATGTACACATTGATCTTAATTTATTCATTAATTCTTATTTCTTTCAATTTGGCTTTCGTCACCCTACATGGTGTCGGCCAGCACATCCGACTTTTGGGTGTCCACGTGTACATCCGGGTCGGGATGTGTCACACCTTGTATTTTGTCGTGGATTTTATGCCAAAGGCCAAGCAGTATTGTAGATTTGCTCACAACCAAATATCTTTAACTCGTATCATTTTAATTAGTGAATCTTTAACATGAGGCTGGTTGTCAGATAAGTAGTTTATGTTCATGAAAGACATAGTCGAGACGGGTGGTTTTGTTAGTCATGACCCGTGTCGACGTGCATAGCATAACATGTGCTTGGCTTGGGATTTCTACATTGACAATTTTGCAACTTTGCTCCCTTATACATTCTTCTCTTGAGTGCAAAAAATTTATATAAATTATTCGGCTTGGAGTGCATTTGAGTGAAAGACGAATGCCAAAATTGTTTTGGGGGTCGTAAGTCATTTCCTTACACATTTTGCAGCATTTCTGCCTTCATAAGTTAGTTGCTCGTATTTAAAAGGCTAATCATTGGGCTACAATCTCGTCAATAAGCGATCTTATTACATGAGTTACAAGCTCATTTCTCAAGTTGGATTAGATTATATAAAGGATAGTACTTGCATCTTTTTGTGGGGTGAATTCACATATTCTACCATTTGAAAATAACATATTTTCAACGTATAAATTTTATAATTAAAATTATTCAATTTTTTAATCTTTATTTGAAGATCATTCTTACAAAAATTTATTCCCAATCTGAGATGTTTAGCCATCCCAATATTTTTTGCTCGAACGTCCCATAATCAATCGAACACCAATTGGTTTTCCATTTAGGCTATTTCAGTTGAAATTGGTTTCTGTTTTGGTCTCTGTGTTGCCGTTTTGCTAAAAATAAAAAATAAATGCAAAACGATGTCGGTTTGGCATCACGTAGAAAGTAGTCTCTTCAATTTCTCTGCTCAAACTCTCTCGAGCGTCTCTGTCAGTTCTCATCGCCGGAATCCATGGCGTCATCTAATCAAAGAGTTACTCGATCTCTTGCTGCCGTTTCAACCGCACGCGCTTCCTCTGTGGCTGCTACTTCCAAGTCCGCTGCTGCTCCACCGAAGACGAAATCCAAATCCAGGCCATCAATTCCACCACCGTCTACAGATTCTCCGCCTTCGCCTGAAGCACCACAACGGCCGTCCTCTCTACATATTTCCGACGATCTTATCCCGGCACTAGAAACGGCGACTTGTTAAACCTACTGCTGCTTCTTCCAACGCTGTTAAGAGGTCCAAAAAATCTCAGGTTCCTCTCCAACCATCAAAGAGCCGACCACCAGCACGTTCTCTTGCACAGGATAACCTTTCACTTCGCGAAAGGTTCGATTCTGATTCGGCATATAACCGGTATGTGTATGTCACTTGCCATCGTCCTTTTCTGCTCGAAGAAGTGTTTGATTTCAATTCCTTAGGCCAGAAGTTCACTGATTTGATTGACTGATTGGGTTGGAAAAAATTACTGTTTGATTTACTGGTTCCGAATTTATATATTGTTTGGGAGTTTTATGCAAATTGCCCGGATGATTTTGTCTGTTGATACACGAAATGACCCATCTTATGGAGTTGTGGTAGTTCGTGGTAAGAATGTTACACTTACTCCCGAGACAATTTGTGCATTTTTCAATCTGCCCGGACCTAGTCCGCATGATTTTATCGAGTTTCAAACGCTGCTTTCGCATGCGAAGGATGATGTTTTTGGTACGGCTACTAAGCTCTATGAAACTCCACCCTCTCCACTTGTTAAGTACCTTCAGAATGGTAGGATGACGAAATGGCATCGGCTGTTGTATATGGTTGTTTGCAACTTTCTTCGTCCGACTAGTCAGCATAGTAAAGTGACTCCCGAAGCTGCATCTCTTGTTCTTGCTCTTTCACAGTCGTCTTTTGTTCTGCACCCTGAGGTGTTCATTGCTGCTAGTATAGCTGATGCTGCCGTGAAATATGCAAACTCCTCTGGTCAAAGTCTGCTGTTTCCTAGTATTATCACGGCCCTTGCACTTCGTGCTGGTGTTCCTCTTTACAATGCTGATCAAATTGGTGATGAACCACACCCGCTCACTGAGCACTCTTGTTCGTAGTGATGGTCAAAGTAAAGATCCATTTGAGCTGGAAACGTTCATTGTTGTTATTACCAAACAAATTGCTTCTCTTGGCACTACTTTGGGTCAGCACTTTGCAGACGCGAAGGCACGTCTTGGTGCACTTGAGACTGATGTTGCTGCTATTCGAGCTCACATGTCAAGTGATAGGCTAAGTCACAGAGCCTCAGTCGGACCACAGAGAAATATGTTGGGAGTCGTTCAACCCTCCATGATCAACCTCATAGTCTCCGACGGGGTACCTACTTCTCTCTCTCCCCAATAGGATGTTGTTTTAGTTCCAAAAATGAAACCAAAATATGATTTTTCTCTATTTTTTGTATATATTTTACATTTTGAATATTTAGAGGAAAATGTGTTGTATATAGTCTGTTTGATATTTTTCCTCCATTGATATTTTTTTTCTGTATATTATAGTTAGGGTTTGCTGTTTGCTGTTTTGCCTAATTTTTATACTTGATAAGTTGATGTGGGGGTATTGGATGTTTTTTTACTTCAGTTGAGCATATGAATTTTTCCAAAATTTTTCACTTAATTTACCCTTTGCTTTTGTGATGCTTTGTCTTCAATTTATTTTCTGAATGTTGGAGACTTTGAAGGGCAATGCCTCGTTTTTTTGTTTTCCTCTCTATTTCTTGTCAAATTTTTGGGAGTTTGTGACAAAAAGATGTTTTAGTGCACTCTGTATACAATTCGCTGCCAATGCTGAAAATCTTTTGATTGTGTTTTGTAGCGCAAGGAAAAAGTATACTTCAGGATGAAGAGACGCACTTCGCTCAAGAAGCTTATGATTGCTTACTGTGGTCAAAAGTCCATGGATGTCCTGAAGGTTATGTTCGTATATAATGGTCGTCGCCTTAAATCCAACCATACTCCAGATGAGGTCCGCTGCCCCCCCTCTCCAAGTGTATATAATTGTCTATATGATATATATGTATACATGTGTGATGTATCTGCCTTCTTATTTGTGCAAATGCAGTTTTTACCATCTAATTTTCATCTTCTGACTGAATTATAGTTGTATTATTTTTCGTGCAGCTGGAAATGGAAGATTGGGAAGAAATTGATGCCTTTCCGCAGATGTATGGCTAGTGTAAATGTGTTGTGGTGGTGGCTGTAAAGGTAAAGGGTTAGCGTAAGCATTAGCTCGGGTGGTATGGGTGAAGTGATGGTCGATAATTGTTCAGGTAGGAAAATGTTTCTTTTCGGCTCGTTGCATCTGTTTCATTTCGCTCGTAGCACTGGTAGCACCTGCTCTCTTATATATATGAATATGCATGTACGCCTTGTGTTTTGTCTCAATGGCAACAAAAGACCAAGTAGTATTGTAGACTTGCTCTCACAACCAAAGATCTAATCTCATATCATTTTAGTTTAGTGAATCATTACCATGAGGCTGGTTGGCAGATAATTAGTTTATGTTCACCAAAGACGTAGTAGACTGGTGGTTTTGGTGACTCATGTTGCTCGTATTTACATTGGGCAGTGACATTCCTTTTTTTTCTTTTGGCGGTGTTGTTCGAATTTATAAATTATTTGGTTTGGGGTGCATTTGATTGAAAGACGAGTATCAAAATCGTTACACTTTTACATGTACGACAGATGATTTGCTTCTCTTAGTCTAACTTTGTGTTTTGAGAGAAGGTGATGAAAAAATTGACGTTTTTTTTATGATTAACCATGTCATACAATCCTTGGAACGTATGCACAACCTTGTCGATAAACAATCTTACTTCTCGAGTTACAAGCTCATTTCTCACATTGGATTGGATTACATAAACGTTATTGGATAACTTTAGTTTGTGAAATTACCATTCCAAATATAAGAGTGCAAATTACATAGCATGGGTACACCACTATCGTAGTGCCCCGTACTAACAATACAGCCTCGTTTGGTACGTTGAACTGTACTGACTATTTTAGTTTGACTGACTAATCTATACATCGGATAGTACTGACTAATATAGTCAGGCGTTTGATGCAGTATCGAACTAAAGACCAACTATTTAATATTGTGTTTGATACTGTACCGGAACTTCGTATTGTTTTTATTTTTAAGAAAAAAATTGATGATAAAATAAAAATAAAAATAGAAAAAACATCTCATATTCTCTCATTCAACCACCCTCTGCAACAGCCGTTGCACCACCTCCTGGAGCTGCAGCAGCACTTCCACCTCCAATGAAGGCACTGCCACCACCAATGATCACCTGAACGAAATAAGTTTAAACATACAAAGTCAGCACCACAACACAATAACTTAAAAAGAGACTAACATTCTTATAACGTCCACAATTGGTTTTCAATGTTTGCAACAATCGATTACAATTCTGGGAAAGCATATAACAAATTAAAAAATAAAAAAAATAATCAGAGAGATCAAGAAATAATAAACAACAAATCAAATCTCAGATATGAGAAAAATGAGAAACATTTTCAATACACAAATCAAGCAAGAAAAAAATAAATTTGCAAGAAAATTTGAGAGAGGGAAAGTACGATAGAGAGGCAGGGAGGAAGAGAGAGAGAGCGCGCGACTGGGAGAGAGACAGACAGAGAGAAGAAGAACGATCAATACCTGGATTTCAGATGATGGATGAGACAATGACCATACAATGGATGAGAGAGGGATTCGCGAGTGTGAGGGAGGGATTCATGAGCGTGTTTAGCGTGTTTCTCCCCGACTAAAATTATACATAGACTTTGGGTCGGATTAATAAGCTAGCGTGAGGCGTACTAAAGTGGTGGGCCTGGATAAAATGATCCCTGCACTAAAATTATACATAGAGCACCAAACATCGGATCCGTATTAATTTAGTACTATCCAGTGTGTATACGGGATGACAAACGTGGAACATGTAGATAAAACTTATATTTCTTTATATCATTGTCACGATACATCAAAATAACAAACCAATAGGCACGGCTGCACCGAGCGCACACATCACCTTTAAAATCATTTCCCATCTCTCTCTCTCGCTATCATTTCCCACATTATCAAGTTCTCCATATATTAGTTAGGGTTTTCTAATTTTCCTACCTTTTAGAATTTATATGGAGCTAGCTTCGAATTTTATTCATGTTTTTCAAAATTTTCACTGATTTTATTTTCTTAATATTAGAGATAAGGAGCTGTATTTGACGATGGTATTCCATGTGTATAATCTTCTCTTTTCTATTTGGAAGTGCAAAAAGTATAGTGGCTCTAAATTTGCCAGAAAATTGGCCAATATGATTTTTTTTTTCAAACCCAAATTGCAGAAATGATAAGTTTTGAGTATGTGGTCCATATATATCTGATTGCTACGACGTCGATATGTGATCGCTAAGTTTGCTGAATGGTGGCAGTGTGATGTTGTAGTGCACTTTTTGGTTTGCTGCTGTTGGAAATGGAAGATAGAGATTTCCAATCTTTAATCCCTCGTAAACAAGGCTCAGATATCATGTTAATTTGGGATTGATGGTTAATAATATGGATAGCAAATTAACACAAATTTATATGTGGCCTTTGCCCCATATTCTACTAGTTGATTAAAGGGTTAACAAAAAAACATTTCACTTAAAGCCAAACTCCGCCCTTTGTTTTGTTGCAAGAGTTGATGAGTCCATTCTTATAAAGTGGAGGGCGTACATTGAAAGAAATTCTTTAGTGGACATTGTAGTGCGATCTTTGGGACTGGTTTTGAAAAGGTTAAAAAGAGCTTTTAACTATGTTTGCAACTTTGCAAGTAAAAGTTAAGGAATATTTTTGGTTACCAGCCTTAAATGGTGTCAATCGTTCGATAAGTTTAACTTTGAGATTTGTGTAGTACACTATTATTCATAGATTATCTTTATAAAAAAATTAAGTGCAATTAGTAAGAATAATCAGTTTTTGACATTTGGTTGCAGAAATAGACAGTTTTAATAACAACGACATATTGATCATATATCGATGACTCAACGATGATATGACAACTACGCAACGATGATATAATGAAGATATAATAAACACTGATCATTTCTGCAACTAAATGTTAAAAACTGATTCTTGCTAATTGCCCAAAAATTAAACAAATTCAAAATCATCAAAACATACAATTGTAGTGATATGAAACAGACAAATACGGTGCTTCAATAAACACTAAGATGACTACCATTTAATTTAACGGTCTCCAATTGCGCTGATTTTTGTAGATATAATTTATAAAAAAAAACCTAAAAGATAAACGATTACATCGTTGAAATACAATGTGGAGTGAACCATACAAGGGTGTTTCTCAAATAACTTTATTCGACAACTCAAGCTCATATGGAAAACTTCTCCGGGAAGCAATAATTAATTTTGAATTGTACAGTTCATTGCATTAACTACAAGAGTCTTCACTTCATTTGAAATTTAAAAGTTGGAAGTTGAGAAAGTACAGAGAGAGGCAAAAGCAGAGAAAAGCAAATCGTTGAAGGCTTGAAATGGGGGCAGGTCGCAGAGTTGCAGTCCGACCACAGAGCAATATGTTGGGAGTCGTCCACCCCATGATCAACATCAAAGTCCACGACCACCTGGTCCTCCCCTTTCTCTCTTTCCTTCTCTTCTGTTTAATATTTGTGCTCCATTGATAATTTTATCTGTATTATACAGATATTTTTTCTGTTGGATATCTGTATATTATAGTTAGGGTTTGCTATTTTGCAATTCACTGCCGATCGATGCTGGAAATTGTTCATTAATTTGATTGCGGTTTGTAGGGCTGGACTAAAATGTTCTTCAGGATCAAGCCAAGCACTCCACTGAAGAGGCTTATGAGTGCTTACTGTCGTGGACACTCCGTGGGGCTTGATGACGTTATGTTCTTGCATGATGGTCGTAGTCTTAGATTCGATATCACTCCAGATGAGGTCCCCCTTTCTACCTTTCTCTACGTACGGTAGCTATTCTTTCTATCCGTGTGAATGTGGTTTGCACCGTCGAATTTCGAATTTTGACTCAACAACATTTTGTTGTAGCTGGGAATGGAAGATGGAGCTGAAATTGATGTATTACCTCGTCCTGGTGGCGGTTGGTGTACGCGTAATGCTCGAGTGGTGTGGGCGGAGGGGAGGGTGGAGATGTGAAGTGATGGGTAGATAATTGTGCAGGTAGCAAAATGTTTCCTTTTGCTTTGTTGTGCCTTCTGGAATTTGAACAAGTTATAAAGGCTTTGAATCCGAACGGAGCAAGTGGGAGCGGTCTCTTCTAGCTCTCTTATATATGTATGTTTTTTGTATGTACCCCTTGTACATATGTCTTTGGTTGTGATATGGATTTTCAATGGGAACAAAAGACCAATTAGTAGAGTAGATTTTCTCACAACCAAATATATTGTTTTGATACAAGGGATAATGGGGGATGAGAGTATCCAATTGGAGACCTCGGTTAGAAAGGTGAGTACTCTTAATCAACCGAGCTACAAGAGCCCTTTGCACCGAAGATATCATTTTAACTAGTGAATCATTAACCCGAGACTGGTTGGCACACATAATTAATGTATGTTCATCAAAGATGTAGGGGAGGGGATGGTTTTTGTTGGTCATGTCGGCATACGAAGTATGTGCTTCGCTTGTGTCTAGGAAGTTCGAAAGGAAAATCCTTGGCTCCTGACACAGATAGATCATTTTCTTTTTATTGACAAATATATAATAGTTTGACACGTATGTAAAAGCTTTTCCTTTTGTTGGTTTACAAGTCGCTATAGTAGATGTGTGAGTTGTGATCTGTAAAGAAGCAAGTAAAGTTGTTTTCTTGGAACACACACAGAGAGGAGTACTTAAGCTTTAATCGGTTAGTAAGTTAACATGACATTAATAGCTCGTTTGGGTCCACTCCACAATGAAATCTAATGATTTGAACTGGTCATTTTAAAACATCATTCAAAGATAATCCTTGCAAAAAATTAGCCAAATCGGTAATTGTTTCATAGTTTAATTATGTTTCTAAAATTTTCATTATTTATAAGAAATATTGCATTTGTTGATTTGTTTGTTTATAGTTACATGACTAAATGTCTCTTGATTTTGTTTTTGTAAGGGTGAAAAGATGATCTTCGAAAAAGCAAACTATTATTGCGTTGTACCACATTATAATTAGGGTAATGCTAGGGAGACCAAATTTGTAAACTAAATGATGTGGCAGTTGATGGTTGATCTTTTTTTTTTAAAGTCATTAAATCATGAAGTGTTATTTTATTGCCACATAATTTGATTTAAAAAATTTGACCTTCTTAGCATTACCCCTATAATTATAATTATTTCCTTTTCTGTCAACCCTTCAACCACGTTTACAAACCATGCCAAGTTATCTTGTAGTCTTGAAAATAATCCTCATTAATTGATAATTGTAGACTTAGGTTACTTTTACTAATGAAATTAGCATAATTTTTTTGAATTGTTTTGATAGTTTATATGACACATCCCGACCCGGATGTACACGTGGACACCCAAAAGTCGGATGTGCTGGCCGACACCACGTAGGGTGACGAAAGCCAATTTGAATAAAATAAGGAATAAATTGAACAATTGAATACAATAACAGTCGTACAAGGTACATAATACTGGAAATTTACAATTACAAGGAGATTCTAACGATCTTCATACCACCGGGTCTCGATGTCGATAACTTCAAGCCGCTAAACCTGGAGGGGCGCAAAACAAAAGGGTGAGTGGGCCATAGCTAGTTATTTTGTGAAAACCTTTCCTTTTAGAAAATACTAACCCCTCGCCGTAAAACAGGTACTTGGTTGAAAAACCGGTTACAGAAAACGTACTAATATAGTAGATAGAAAAACAAGGTAAGTACGGAAATATACTTACCGTCCGAAACGGGCAGAAAGCCACCGTTCGGCATAAAACAATTTGTCAAAAAGTTCGTAAGATAAAGTTATACGGGAAGGCTGTAAATCCAATAGTAGTATCCGTGGCATCAGTGAAAATCCGAGATAATATCACAATCCAACTACAAGATAAATGCTCGGTTAGGCAAGGCAGACACACGAGTTCATACAGATATATTCTGTCATGAACAGGCTGGGTGTATAAATAAAGTTACGCTCATGTACTACGATCACGTGAAGCTGGTGCTAATCGCATCACAACGAGTTCGGGCGCCCATGCGACCTCGAACAGGCTGGCACCTTACTATGGATCCATAGTGAGCGTATCGGTGCGTGTGAACAATCACGTGAAGGCTGGTCCTGGCCCGGACAGTACAATAAACACCGTGTAAGCCTCCCAAGTTGAGCGTATAAAAACATGCCACGAAGTATTTCTAAATAAACAGTATGAGGTACTTTTCCTTTTTGGGATAACCTTTAAACAACCTATATATAAAGTGTACTCGGGTGCCGTACCCGAAATGCTAAGAGTACAACTACAATACGTAAAATACCAAGAATACACCATACGGGTACCAAGGTATAGAAATACCAACTTAATGGTAGATTAGGTGAACCCAAAATATGATAGGAAAATATCGTTTCCAAAGTTCACCCAAATACGGCCCAAGGCCCGTCAAACGAATATAAGATCCAAACGCATAAATAGGGAATTAAAATAATTAATTCCCTAAACCCTCGAAAATAGGGTTGGTACGATAATTGTAATACGCATACAAGGTAATACAGAAATCACCAATTTAATGGCATAAATCCAAATGGAAATATGGGTCGAGGCCCACTAATTTCCATGGCCTAATACATTACCGAGTCGGTCTAACAAACATCAAGTCTAACCGATAAACCAAGTAAATACTACGAAGTACAAGGTCTACCAAAAATACGAGATAAGTACTAATCTAAAGTCATAATAACGATGTGGGCATAAAATAAGGCTTGCAACAACGTATAATAATTAATTTATAAGCATAGGCAAAACCAATTTAATATTTAAAACACATAAACGTTTATTTTAAGTAAGGAAGGGGCCCACTCACAAATACCGAAGCCGGGGAGTCTAAATGCACGTCCTCCGAACGCCACGGGTTGCCAAAACCTATTTTTGAAACCCACAAATTAGTAAAGTATACGAAATTACAAGAAAAACGGCGTTCGGAAACCCGAAAACGGAGTTTCGGGGTCGGAAACCCCAAAACCGCCGCCGTGCGCCGCCGCACGCGCCGCCACACGCTGCCGTTTGGCCTCACGCGCCGCCACGCGCGGCTGTGAGGTCACACGCGCCCTCACGCGCCCCACGCGCCTCACGCGCGGCACTGTTCACGTGCCGTTAAAGTTAACGGTGAGCCGTTAACTTTAACGGAATATTCTATTCTGTTAACGGAATATTCTCTAACGGCGTTACGGAATATTCCGTTACCGTTAGAGAATATTCCCTAAACGGCGTCAGAAAGAGACGGAATATACCTCGGGTATATTCCCCGGTTCGGACCGGGTTGGACCGGGTTGATGACGTCATCACCGGTTCGCTGACGTCAGAGCCGGGTCGGCTGACGTCAGCTCGCCGGTGACCGCTGCAATTGCCGGCCGCCGTGTCGCCGCCGCCGGCCGGAGGTTCGCTGGAAACTGGGAATTTGGCCGGAATCCTGCAATTTGTCCTAAAACATTCAAATCTCAACCAAATTTCACCCAAAAGGTGTCAAAATGAAGCTGAGAAGGAGGAGATTACAAATTTACCTACTTAGGAGCCCAAAACCGACCGGAGTTGGTCGGAAATTGAAGGAGTGTTCTTGGCTCCAAAATGGCCGATTCCAGTTCAACGTTTCCAGGTCGAATTCCAAGCATGCAAGGCTTGATCCAGGCTTTGGAGACCTCAAAGAGATGAATGGTGATTATTTTAAGGAGGATCGAGGTCGGATTCGATGACAACGGCGACGGGGAAGGATTTCGAGCTCGCCGGAAATGAAAGCTCGGGTTTTCTGGGTTCCAGTTTCTGGGTTCGAGCAAAGACACTAGGTTGTTGGTCTGAGATTGGGTTTGGGTGGCTAGTGTCTCGGTTGTGACTTGACTGAGAGTGGTGGCTCGGGGGAGGGAAGCCATGGATGAGGAAATTGAGGTTTTGTGTTTGCAGAAGGAGTGAAAGATTGAGAGACAGAGAGTGATAGAGATTGAGGGAGACAAGGATTGAGATAGTGGGCTGGGCCCACAAATTTACTGGGTTCAAGGCCCAAGTCACATCGATACGATTTAACGTCCGTAGAACGCTCATTCGAACTCCGAATGGCGTTCCGCTCGCGTCTACGCGTTCGTAGCGACGAGTACGTCACGAAAATACAAGTGAATGCGTCGTACGAGTTACGACGCAAAAGTCAACCGAAAGGTCAACCAGGGGCAAAATCGTCATTTTGCACCTCCGGGAATAAAATAATATTATTCTCCGGTACGGGGTGTAACATTATACATGAAAAACGTCATTACAACAATGACATGCTGATGAAGTTAACATCGGGTTAATTATACAAACACCTCATGAGGTTTTTCTTGTTTTCACAAAATTCCCTCAGGTTTAAAAAATTATACTAACACCCCTAGATGTTTTAATTCACTTAAACATAACCCCTTCAAAGACAAATTTACCCTTGTAATTAATTATCTAAAAATAAAAAAAAAACCTTTTATAACAGAAAAAAATTAATATTACATTAAACATTAAAAAAATAAAAACCATATGCATGTCCTAAACCCTAGTTCATGTACTATCTGCTGTTGTGGCTTGTGTGTGTGATCGTATGAATTTGACATTCTCGAAGCAATCTATTATGTTAGGATTGTTATTCATTCTCTCTCTTCCAATTTCAACCTTTTCAAATCGCCAACCATCCAAAAAACAATAAAAAAAGAAATGAACTGAGATTTCTAGCCTTTTCAATCCAAGCCAAATATAAAAAAAAACAAATGAAAACAATGAAACTGAGATAATTTGGGATCATCACGGCTTTGCATAGAAGAATGACAGCCTTCTTTTCCTTTTTTATGGTTAACTTAAAATTTTAATTTGTTTTTTTTTTCTATTTATTTATAAAACTTGTTTTTTTTTAATTTAATTTTTAAGTGATTAGCTACAAGGGTAAATTTGTGACACATCCCGATCCTGACACGCCAAGTGTCGAGAAGTGCTGGCCGACATGTTTTAAGTGACGAAAGCCAATTATGCATGTAAAAATGAAAAAGTGAGTAGATTTAGAGTTGGAAGCGGAAGTAAGAGTGCGGTGAAGGGTAAAACCCATTATTATAGGTGCATAATAGTCAGAGCATAGCATATAGTGCATAGTGTAAAAACATTCACATCTTTGTGAGAATGGATAAGTAGAAGTTAACTAAAAGTAGGAGCAAATCCTACATAATTTGGAGGTAATTGTCAGAACCGCCAACCACAGCCAAAGCAAGCCCTCGTGTCTCTGATAAACGTATCTGCCTCTAAGTCTTGGAGGGGCGCAAAACATAAAAAGGTGAGTGGGTCAAAAGCAAAGTTTGATAAAACCTTTGTTTTCAATAGCATACTATCCCCTCGCTGGAAAACATGTATAGTTTTTGAAAATACGTCATACTCCCCGGTATGATCCTCAAAATACTATAACAATAATATGGGTATTCCCCGAAAATCAAATCGACTACTCATCCGTATGTAAACACACAAGCCCAAATAAATAAGCTACGAGGAATAGGCTAGGTATCTAAGAAATACGCTGAGTACTACAATGACGCGAGTCTAACGCTAATCGCTGTGCACAAAGTGCATCACACAAGTTCGAGTTGCCTAGTGCAACCTAGAACAGGCTAGTACCTACAATGGATCCAAAGTTGCGTAGCGGTACTGATAGTGACAACTCCAAACGTCAAGGCTAGTTCTGGGCATAGGACTGAGTACTAATACCCAGGGTGTTATACATCTACTGATGAGCAACAGTATAGAAATATGTATGGCAAATATAATACAAATGTTCTACCTCTAACAATCATATATGATATGAGTCATGCTAACAGTTAAAAGAAAGCAGTGAAAACCATACATAATAGTATCTTTATAAAAAAAAGACCCACTCACTCATCTTTAAGTAGCTGAGTCGTAGCCCCCCTGTCCTGAGTAGCCCCGGTAGTCCTCTGGATAAGTCTCACCTATATGAGATATTACTATACTAATGATTAAACTCATAAAGGTTACTAATTAAACTAATTAGTTAAACCTATCCCTTGTTTGCTCAACACGGAGGTTCGAAACACTCTGAAAAATACCATACGTACCGCCCCTAGGTAGTACGCGTCGTCACGAGTCGCCTCGCGTTGACGGAATTCAAAAATATGGTCCCACGCGAGGTTCACGCGCTGCAAAGGTGCGGCTCACGTGCTGCAAAGACGCGGCTCACACACTGCAAAGGCGTGGCTCACGCGCCAGTCAACGCGCAGGTCAACTAACGACGTCAGTTGACGGCCTGACGGCGTTAGATCTAACGAAATATTCCAACATCTCCGTTAAATCTAATGGAATATTCTCAACTTGCTGACGTCATCGCTGATGTCACCAGCCTGATTGGACCGGTTACTGACGTCAGCACCTGTCGCCGCTGCAACTGCTCCGGTTGCCGCCGCAACTGCTCAAGTCGCCGCCGTCGCCGGAATTTTGGTCGATTTTTGGAGAAATTTTCAAATCTCCATAACTTCTTCATTTCTTGGCCAAATTTCACGTTCTTTATACCAAAATGAAGCTAGAGAGAAGTAGAATGACGGTGTACCTTTGGTTTGGTCATACAAGCTCGAGAAATGGCCTGTAATTGTCTCGAAAGGCCGCGGCTACGGTAATTTTGTCGAACTACATCAAAACTCAACCAAATCAAGCAAATGACATATGAAAATTTATCTACTCAACGAGAGGAATCCATTGGTGGTAGTTAGAAACCTCACCTCGGTCTAAAATGGCGAGAAAATCGCTGGGAAGGTCCGGTTCTTCCGTGAGCTTTTCCCGTCAAATGGTCTGGAGTTTGGACAAATGGTTTGTACCGTTGAGTCTAGGGCGTCGAGACGAAGATTGTGGTGATTTTAGTTCGCCTTGGTTCGACAGTTTTCGTCAACGTGAATAAACGGTGAGTTTCAGACAGAGAGAGAGAAAAAGAGAAAAGAAAAAGATAAGGAAGAAAGTTCAGGAAAGTGCAGGAAGAAGATAAGGAAAAAGAAAAATATTTTGGGATTTAGGGGTATTGTGCACCCACCAAAACATTAAAATTATACGGTCTCGTGTACAAAATAATCATACACGTGTCCAAATTATCTCCCGGGAATTATTTTATAACAAACTTTTTATGGGATGTTACAATTTGTCCTTGAAGAGGTTATGCGAAAGTAAATTAAAACTTTAGAGGGTGTTAATGTAATTTCTCAGACCTAAGAGGTTTTGTGAAAACACAAAAAACCTTAAGGGTTGTTTGTATAATTAACCCAGTTAACATAAATGAGGATTGTACTTTGCAAGTTTCCTCACTCCATCAGAAATAATAGACCAAACAGCTGATAAAATATGCGATGAAGAAAACTGTCAATCTCTCAAACCGAGAGGTGGATTGACACACTTCGACCCAGATATCCCGAAGGGTACCAAAATCGAGGTATGCTGGCCGACACCCAGGAGGGTGACGAAAACCATGTCATGCAGATGAAGTGGAATTTCTGAATAAAATAAAATCAAAGTATAGAATTATTAAAATCATGCAGCAGAGTACGCAGAAGTACGGGTAAAACCCTTAATATATAGCATGAGATGTTCAGAGCATAGATAAAATGCAGTAAAGAAAGTACAAATTATTCTCATCCTAAATAGGATGGATAAAACATACTAGTGGAATGAAGAAATCCTACATTTATCTGGTGCGGAAGTCGTAAACACCAGAATGGTCGCGCTTACCACTTGTCTAGCTACTACGTCCTGGAGGGGCGCAAAACATAAGGTGTGAGTGGGCAGAAATAAACATTTCTAAAACCTTTATTTTTCATAACATAATAACCTCTCTTTGAAAATTCTTGTACAATTTTCCAAAATCATACTACGTATAGTACGAAAATTTTCAAAGATATGGTTAAACACCTTTATCTCAACATAATATAATATTCGTCGTCAAAACAGTATAAAGGCAACAAGGCCAAAGGTATGAGTAAATACCAAAATCTCCTCAACATAAAGCATGCTCATCAACATAGAAATATATAATATGATATGCTCATCGACATATAAATATATAATACGATATGCTCATCGACATATGCAATCACACAAGTCTATGCACAAAGTAGCTACATGGAACATGCTAGGTGTAATGGATATATGCTCAGTACTACGATCACGTGAAGCTGGCGATAATCGCGTCACATACGAGTCCTAGCTGCCTAGTGCAGACTAGTACAGGCTGTCATCTACAATGGATCCAAAGTGAGCATAACGGTGCAGATGTGAACATATATGTGAAGGCTGGTCCTGACCCGGACGAGTACTAGACACCGGTGAATGCATGCATGATGAGTAGATAATATACATATGATCATGCCATTGCAGTTTCATAAGTCTCAACATAATATAATTTCTTTATACTTAACCCATAAATAAAAGCATGGCATGATAGAGAAATCAATTATAAAATCATAGTGAGAAATAATATAAATAATATTAGTTTCTCAAAACAAAGCCCATTCACACCTTCTGTTTTGCGCCCCTCCAGGACGTAGTAGCTGGACAAGTGGTAAGTGCGACCATTCTGGTGTTTACGACTTCCGCACCAGATAAATGTAGGATTTCTTCCTTCCACTAGTGTATTTTATCCATCCTATTTAGAATGGGAATAATTCGTACTTTCTTTACTGTATTTTATCTATGTTCTGAACATCTCATGCTAGGTAGTAAGGGTTCTACCCGTACTTCTGCGTACTCTGCTGCATGATTTTAATAATTCCAGACTTTGGTTTTATTTTATTCAGAAATTCCACTTTATCTGTATGACATGGCTTTCATCACCCTTCGGGGTGTTGGCTAGCATGCCTCGATTTTGGTACCCTTCGAGATATCCGGGTCGGGGTGTGTCAGAATGGTATCAGAGCCACTCTGCAGTTCGGTACGGATGTGCCGGCGAGGACGCCGGGTTCCCCTTAAGTGGAATAGATTGTGATATCCTACATCGACCAACAGAGAGGGGGTGATGTGCCTTATATGTACATGCCCACCTCCATTTAGCACAAGGCCTTTTGGGAGCTCACTAGCTTTGGATTCCATCGAAACTCTGAAGTTAAGCGAGTTTGGGCTAGAGCAATCCTAGGATAGGTGACCCACTGGGAAGTTGCTCGTGAGTTCCCAGAAATAAAACCGTGAGGGCGTGGCCCAAAGCGAACAATATCGTGCTACGGCAGAGCCGGTCCGGAATGTGACATGGATGTTACAAATCAAACCACCCTCCCTCCTTGTACAACCAGGCAACACCAATTAAGCAAATATGTTCAGAAAGCCTGGAAGGCAATTGGGTAATTAAGCCCACTCTTTCTATTTTTCTGTCAAATTATACCCTTCCCGGTTAATTTTTTGCAAGTGGCTTATAACTTAGTTAGTTAAGAGTCTTCGCCCTCGCACTTGAGATCTCGTGTTCGAATCCCCTCCCCGTAGTTTAATATAGATATCCTATCGTTTGTCAAAAAAAAAATTAAGGGAAAAATTGTCAAACTGAAAAGCATTAAACCAATTCAAACTCCTCTAGGATTTTCTAGTTCAACAATTTTC
Source organism: Gillenia trifoliata (assembly GCA_018257905.1). Lineage (NCBI taxonomy): Eukaryota > Viridiplantae > Streptophyta > Magnoliopsida > Rosales > Rosaceae > Gillenia > Gillenia trifoliata. The sequence goes on along the minus strand of CM031081.1, from coordinate 9,837,564 downwards.
AAGCTTATGGATTAGAATTTAAATAACATGTATATTTCTTTTATTCAGTAATGTTCAGGTTATCACAATAATTTGTGGTATAATCTGACCATCAAAAGAAAAAGAAAAAAAGAAGCCATCATCAATCTGTCATCTACTTGATTACAGTTCATGCTATTGAGGATCTTCATGCCCTGCAGATCGGCACAAAGAATAATATTATTGTTAAGGTCAAATTTATAAATTAGATATACATAGAACAAATTTGGTAATGTGTAATAAATGGGTTTACCAGTAATCAATGTTGATAATTCCTGCCAGAGGATTAGCAATTTTGGTGAAAGCCGGTTGAGAGAGGTCAAGTGTGGATGGGCATCCAGGACAGTGATCCACGATCTTCACTCTAACGGTCGAGTTGGTGCATGGATGTGGAACTGGGTTTCGAGGCCCGGTGCA